>CCAG010007844.1:0-16340 GCA_001077435.1 Glossina morsitans morsitans
ATGTGCGGATAGAACATACAGAAATTTATTACGTATATAACACGCAGAAAATTATATAAGTTTTCTTCTCCGTATGTCCGTCTGCCTGTTGTCCTCTTGATGTTTGTGCATTTTTGTCTTTAACCTACAGGTCGCAACTTTTAAGATATTTTCATGAAATTTGTTACACCGAGGTATTTTGGCCCCAGCTATTGAAAATGGTTCGGACGGACCACATTCTATTAAATGCCCTTTTTTTTGAAAAGTCGTTATGTGAAAAAGTATAGGATGTTGTAGGGTAGTGTTTTTGCTTGTTTTTTATTAAAAAAAAAAATTAAATTTTGAACATAATGTTCATTACCTTGCGAAATTGCGATTCGTACGAAGTTTATGAGCAAAATATTGTTCTGGCTTATTATACTATAATTAAACGAACAACAATAGAACAGTTGGGAGAATTAACATGATTTGGTAAAAATTTAAAAAAAAAAATTTAAACTTTAACTTAAGAAGAGTAAAATGAAAAAGTTGTACAGAATATTTACTTTAGCTTTTACTATGTGTGCAGACGAAAAAGTGAATGTGCGGGAGTGTGATATTAAGAGAAAACCTATCTTAGGGTATGAAAATTAAGATGAAACTTAAATAAATTCCTATACTAGTTGTGGCAGGTTTCGATCTTATTCGATTATCAAAGCGCACGACTTTTACTTGAAACATTTTTCACTTTAAAGAATTCACTTGATGTCTGAAAACTTTGGGTAGCGTAATTTTTCTTTGTTTGAAATCTCTTCGGAAAATTAATTCATGATTGTTTAGTTTTTTGTTATTTCAACTTGAATAAATGTTAGTTACATTTGCAGAATGACCATAAACAGCAGTCACAATCATACGCGAGCAATCAGCACCAGCAACAACAGCAGCAGCAACATTATTATAATAATCAGCAAATACAACAGCCTTTCTATAGTGGCGTCACTAGCATAAATGATGACGATGGTGGTGGCGGTAGTAATGAGGGTGGTGCCGCGAATATGCAATCATCGCAACAACAACAACAACAACAACAACAACAACAGAAACAACAAACGTCTCATGATGCCGCCGTCCTCGGTGGTCTGGGTGAAGCATTGTCCACGTTGCCTCAGGCGTCCTTCAACTACATCAACTCGATTGTGGGAAGCGGTGTAATTGGAATTCCATATGCATTTCATCGTGCTGGCTTTGGCCTTGGGCTTTTATTGCTTATACTTGTTGCCTACATTACCGACTATTCGCTCATCTTAATGGTGAGTACGTATATAAGTATATAAGCTTCAATTCTTCATGGATTTCTATAACGTTACGAATTACGTAATATTCAATAATAATACGAAAACGATGGATGCTAGCAATGGTGATGGTGCAATAGCGATGGTAACGATAGTCGTAATGCTTGTGATGATGATGTTAAAGTGCTAACAAATTGTAATCCGAAATGTGTATAAAATATTCCATTGGGATAACTTCGTTTATATTTGAACTTGTGTGTGTGTGTGTGTATGTGCGTTTTGCGTTTGAATGTAACTCTATGCAAATTAGCCCATTTGCTGGACTACTAATATTTAAAGGACACATGCATGTAAAGTGTGGTTGGTTTACTACTTTTCAGTCTCCTTTTTGATAGTCGTTATCACGTCATCAGCATCATAATCAAAACTTTACTAATGTGGTAAAGATTTGCTTTAAATCTAACAGACAAACGTCTATCTACGTACATTTATGCATTTCTATGCATTGCAAGGATGAGTATGTGTAAATTTTGACATTTTTCCAAAATTATATTTCCACAGAGGAAATTGCAAATAATTCAAAAAGGGTTACTTTAGGAACATCAATGAAAAGAGGTTTCAAAGCTGTTAAGAGATAAGTAAGTGTTTTTGTTTCTGCTCGTTTCCTCTGTGTTTTTTCAAATTTTTTCCATTTTATGTCGAAGGACAATGTCAAAAGCCCTTGGACTTGAATTGAAAGAGTGTTTACAGATGTCTCTGGCCAAAATGCTAGGAAACTTAAATGTGTTTTTTTTTTTTTTTTGCAAATCTTTGAATATGACACTTTGCTGTTAAGGGTTGGCAAAAAACAAAGCGTGTATAGTTTTTTCTCAGTATTAATAGACAATTGTAATAACTTTTGTACAAATTAAAGATGAAATTGAATTGAAAAGTATTGTATATTTATTTATTTATTCCACTTATACAGAAACTCAACTAAAACAAACGACAGTCGAGTTCAAATGACTCTTAAAGTAAATCTTAAATTAATTATTATTAAAAAACTTAGTATAAGTACAATAAAACAAATAAAAGGAAAAAAAGAAAAAAAAGAAAAAGAAAAAAAGCATGTACACAATTAGCACAGAGCCACACCCATAACCGGTACAGAACCTAGTTGCAAATGAACCCCTAAGCCATCGCAAACATGCATAAGCTTGGCAACCGATAATAGTTAACAACAATTAATTTTCGAATCATAGTGACTTTTTAGGATTAAGAGCTAGTTTAAGTACGCCATTGGCAAATCTCGTGTATTAAGCAAAGTTGCTTTAATGGACTTTAAAGTGTCCGATAATGAAAAAAGGTGATAGATAGGTATACATTTATAATTAGATTTGAATTTAAGAATTTACGGGCGGGTCTTATGCCCACGACCACTCTATACAACTCCTTAGCCTCCATCCTTGGTCTCCATCGGCCCATGATTTTATAGAAGATTCATTTCGTACAACTAGTTTGCTCTCCCCCTAAAAAAATTTTTTTTCAACCCTTCTCTCCAGGCATGCCAATGTTTCAGGCCTACCAAACTTTTTCTTTTCATATGATTGAATCGTCGTGCCCGCTACAGGGTTGCATTTATATCAAACGTTAGGAACCACAATCAAATGTTACATACTTTATCTTTTATAAACGCAAACTTTATCCCTTATCTCATCTAGACAAGTCTAATGCAATAGGGAAGTTGGGAAGGCACCTTAGACTGGATCTTTCATATATTAATGAAGGCACTGACTTTAACATCACATATGTACTGTTATATTATTTCCATTGGGAGGACAAGGTCTTCTGTTATTTTCCTCATTTTGTTATAAAGTACACTTAATATCTTTTCGGATAAATTAAATATTAATGATGTAATTAAAAAAGAGAGATTCTTTAGCGACATTCATTGAAGAATCATCAAATTCTCTGCCAAATCTTATATTTCCATGTCCTTGCTTTATCAAAACACTCAAGGTAGGCTGAAAACTGCCCGGAAATGATCATAATTCTTAGTCTTAGATCATAATTTGCGGGTCATTTATTGACTATACTGATTATAGGTCCAATTCACCCTTCTTAGGTGTGCAGTATGCTTACGGAGGAAATGTAATGTTTTTCCACCAAAAATAAGATAATGACTGTTATAACTTCGCCATGGCTTCTTCAATTTTCTTTGCTGTGAATACTTACCACATTCGCGATTAGAGACCATTCATGCCACGATTTACTAACTTTTTCGATAACTGCTAGGCTGCAAGTGGTTCTTGAAAAGTAACTATATAGAAAATTTTTGGTTCTTAGGGTTGTCTGAGTCTTTTCGGTAAAGTAAGAGAGCACTTGTGCTTCTTGCTTGATGTTATTATCACTAAAGAAAGTACTTCTCATTTTTAAAATATAACGTTCAGGTTACTATTGGAGTAGCGAAAGCAGTTTTCATCCGTATTACTAAACCGCCTTTGGGAATGACTTTCTCCAACTTTGTTCCACTAATTTAAAGACGTTAAGAGCCAATATTCTAAACAACCTTCATTCGCTCTGGTCTGCCCTAAAGTGTAGTTCTTATATAGAATTGTATTATGTGCCGACAATTACGACTTTTAACAATGCATTTATGGTCAGTCATCTACACTCATTAGTCAATTACGTTAACAAAAGCAAAACACGCATACAAAACGTAATTAAAGGGGGAAATGTTTCAGTTCTGTTCTGTTGTCTGTTTTCTTTTTAATGCTTTAAAAAAACAAATTTCCCATATTACAGGTCCGATGCGGTCATATATGTGGTCGGTTTAGTTATCCTGGCATTATGGAGGCTGCCTACGGTAAATATGGTTACTATCTACTCTCTCTACTCCAGTTCATGTATCCGTTTTTGGGTAAGTCTTAGCGCGTGCACCCATATACATGTTAAATATCAAAGCAATTTTTAAACACAGGAACACACAAAAACACGTACACACACTAAATGAATGCCGGTGATGGCAATAGATTTTCATTATAATTTTAGCCATGATTTCGTATAATGTGGTAGTGGGCGATACATTGTCTAAAGTGTTGGTGCGTTTTTTCCCCTCATGGGGTACATCAATGGGTGCCGTTCGTTTGGGAGTGGTATTCTTCGTAACGGTCGGTGTTGTCGTGCCACTATGCCTTTACAAAAATGTTTCACGTTTAGCTCGGGCAAGTTTCATTAGTTTGGCCTGTGTGGTTTTTATATTGTTTGCCGTCATTATTAAACTATTTTCGGGCGATTATAAAGTGTAAGTATGTTAAGTATAGAGTCGTGCGTGTACATGCACATCTGTTATTATTAGCATATGAATGATAATTTATTAGTATGGCATTGAAATAAAATGATTTGTTTTTAATTTTTCTGAATGATAAAACGTTTACCTCAGCTAGCAAGAAATATGAAAACAAGAGAAAAAAAATTCTACATTACTGGACAATATATATTTGCATTCTGAAGGCTAATCAAATACATTTTTGTGCGTGAAAATTTTCCTAAAAACTTAGAAGCAAACCTTCTACTTCTATATAAAAAGATTTCAATTAAACGTAACAAAGAACCGAAAAGCGAATTGTAGGCGGTTTCCGTCGAATTCTTTAATATTTATGGGCATCTAAATGCTGCCCATAATCAAAACGCATTTAATGTAGGAAATATAACTGCAGGCAGTCGAGTAGACGAGAATCGTGACAATCAAGTCAGTGCTCGCAGGTTCAAATCACAAATGCGGGTAAAATTTACTGTGGTCATAACTCAGTCGGTGAAAGCATAACACTTACAGATTGGCGCACATTCGCTAGACGGCGATGATACCCTCCCTACCTTATTCTCGTTACTCACTTCTTTCTAACCGTCATTGTGTTACACGAATAGGAGGCACGTCCTATGTGATTGATCACATTAAAAAAATAAAAATTTGAAACTAAGTAAAGTGCCATGTAATCGTAATCGGAAAGGTTACTATGTAGCTCGGAGCACTTCTAACAAACAATCGCTAGCTACGGCTGCGAAATGAACACAACGTACTCGTGGATAAGATCAGGTTAGGTTGTTGCAAGAACTCGCGTCGTGGTCTGTTAAGCACCGCTTAAGGAATGAAAGTCAAAGTGAAATTATAATTGATTAAAAGTGGAAGCTCTTCGTCTGTATTAGTGGTTATATATAGGCAGAGCCGAGTTGGAAATGGAAAAATGCATAATTTATTTATTTTATCGTATTATTTTCTTGATATCATTGATATTAAAGGTGGATATAGAAAAACAAACAACTTATTCCGATCCTTCTTCTATGAAGTTCTTTTTTAGTACTTTCAATAACAGGTAGAGAGAACTCTATCAATCTAAAAAAGGCTATGCTCTTTAAGGGTTTTTGTTTCACTGGAGTTCTGAATAGCTTCTGTTGAGATCTTTACAAGCACAGCGTGTATTCGCAGCGTAAGTATTCTCTTATGCTTATGGTAAATATGGCCCTTACATCTAAGGAGGGGAAGCGAGTCGTTTCCCCTTTGACGTGGTTTTATGCGAACTCAAGTAGTTGCTTAACGCTAGCTTCGGTCTGTAATCGTTCTATTATTGACTTGTTCCGTTAATCGGTTGCTCGGGTTACAGAACCCGTAATGCAAGCAAACAACATTAAAAGAGGGATATGAGCTTATTTTCCGCTCTTCACTATTGAACGATACGAATGAGTTTACTTTTATCAGACGTATAAACGCGAAATGATGATATCTTTTTTTCGAAACAAAAAAAAATTTTTTTATGCTTGGAGGCACAATATTTCATTATCTTGATTGACTGAGATTTCAAAATACGCTTCCAAAGTCCATTAAGTAACATAACGAACTTATTTCAGTTCAGAAGATTGATAAATTATTTGAATAAACAAACTATGTTCTATGGCTGGTCTTTCCAGCAATTTGTGTATACCTTACCAGTAACAATTGCTGTCCATTTTCCTACGCATCATTTACGGAACTAATTTCGTGCATCTTCCTATAATCCGAAATGTCGCTCAGCGAAAAATTCAATCGGCAGAGAGTAGGAATAAAGAACTATAGTTTTAAGTTTGTTGTGATCTTTTTTGCATACAGACGGGGATGGGTCCAAAAGGGCTCATGCATCTTAAAAAAGTCTATAAGTATTTGGAGTTAGTATACATAAAATATCACTCAATAAATTCGTAGGATACAGATATAGTATGATTACTGCCGAATCCATACAATTTTTAGATAGTATCAACGTTTAAACAACATGTGTTAAAGTTTCATGACCTATCGATTTTAGAATATGACGCTAAAGAAGAACTCCCGAGGTGTATTGTTTGAAGAAATGCAAAGTAGCGTTATTAAAATAATTGTAACTTGTGAACTAATGGTCGGAATGGCATGATATTTTGAAATATTCGTGTTAGACCTGTAGGAGACAAAAGCCGAGTGATTCATCATACAAGAAAAAAGAAAATATATATATATATACATATACTTGTACATAGTTCTTGTTAAAAATTTATATTATTTATTAATTTTCCAGAGCATAGTTTTAGGCTTTATCAATATTTGAAAAGGCAAAGTATTTTAATATAGCGATTATGAAAAAGGAATCTTAACAAACGGTTTCATTTGTGAAAATTTCTTACTAAGTAAAGCATACTATGGCTAAAAATCTCTAATGCCTAGAAGGCATTAAAGGGTATATAAGGTTTACGTAATATGTTCCTGATCACCGTTGAAATGCAAAACAATGCTTTTAAGGCTTTGTTTATAGAAAATTATTGTATTTGAATTGTTGCATAAATATGAAAAACCAATGGAATGAATTTATGAATTCGCTTCCAAGAGGCGGAAAACTGAAAGTTAGAAGTATCTATTTGAGTGCTGCTTCTAAAACTATTTCCCAGTATTTTATTGCCTGTATACGAGGGTACAAGGAATGCTCATCCTACACAAAGGCTGCAGCATAGCCGAGTAGGTGAAAGTACCACCTATCAAGTCGGGAGTTTAAATTCTAAAACGGTAGACCATATTTGAACATAGCTATAGTGAGTGCTCAGTCAGTACGACTACCTCCAACCATTTGGGATACATTACCCTTCTTTTTTATAACGAATCTTACCACGATGAACCTCATATTTTCATAGTTAGAAAGGTGTATCATAATTTGGACAGGAAACATACCATCGAGTAGAACACTTAAAACAGAGATATGTTGCAGAATTGTGCATACCATTCCAGAACAGAAGCAACAGTGTTACATTTGATAATTTCTCTAAACAAACTTCATCCTTTCCCCTTTTTGTCTAACCAATGCAGTCGCTTCCCTGCAACGGCTGACCTCTAAGTGATTTGGTCGTACTAAAAAAAAAAAAACAATAGACGCTTGCATCAATTGTCTAACATAAAGTGATCGAACTTTTTGAACTCAATGATTTATGTTTGGCAGGCCTTACCGCGTCGCTGCTGAAGCTAACTTCATTATAGGGTAAAATTTCATTAATTAAATGTTTTATTGTATTAATTATTACTTGCTGCAAAAGTCTGGTCAGAAAAAACGGCGCCATAAGAACCTATTTTTTATGATTCCTTCAAAAAATGTAATGAAGAGATTCCCATAAAAGTTGTAATTATAAAATTACAGCCAAAAACCAATATAGGGTTAGATGAACAATTTTGTCACTTTTGGTTCGCTTTGGTAGGTTTGCATTTTCATCCATTTTTCTGACTAATACTTCTGACTTTCTTCGCCATTCATACATAGTTTACTCATCAAAAGTAGTAAATTTTATCCTTGATATGAAAAGAAAGAAAGTGTTGAAAAAAGAATTAATTCACATTTAAATTGAAAACATTTCGAAATTCTTCCATTAAAGAACCATTAAAATCCGCCAATTTTGATATAATAAAAGCTTTAGTGTAAACTGAATAGAATTTTTTATTGTTTGTTAAATTAAAAGAAAAAACACTTGAAAATGAAAATTGTTATCACACATAGTTGAGGTTTGGAATAGTACATTCACAGCATGGTTGGGAGTATAACTTCAAGTCAAAGCGACCAATGTAAACTCCTGCATGGTCAAATACCTGCGAGCACGCATGTAAAATATTTAAACAAAACAATGGCTCATTTGTATAATTATCATGAAAAATTTATGTCATTAACATAGCACCCCAAAGGTGGTGAACGTTAGCAAGTAAGAAAATTATATTCGGTCGTGAACGAATCTTTTATACCCATAACCCTTATTCTAAAAATGACAAACAAAGTAAAAAAACAATATTTTCATGCTCTATGATATGGAGCAGGGGCGGCTAATTTTGTCTATTTTCAAAATAAAAGTTTTTGTCGCATACGCGTGTGGGCGTTGTAGACGTGTCCTCCGAAAAGTTTTTATCCAAATTGCAAATTCTTTTACAAATTTGTAGGCGATATCTTCATTTTCGTTAACGGGAGATTGTTTACCACAAATACTATATAAAGTTGCGCAGACAGACAGACGGACAGACGAGCAGACGGACATGGTTAGATGCATTTCAAATTTGAAATTGGCTAAGAATTCTCTGCGCCTTAAAGAGGTATTGAAAAAAAAAATGAAATTTTGATACAATTTAATGCTGGATAGGTGCGATCAATTTTTTCCATATTTGTACAGGTATTACAGCATCGCCTACAGAATATGCGTTCAAAATTTTTGTACATCTACCTTGTGTAGTTTCTCGATAATGAGCAAAAAACCAATTATTTATTCGCTGAAAAACATAGGTCTTCACAGTTTACGACGCATTGCAGGCGTATCCCTCGACCGATTTTTCCATTTTTGATATCAATCGGTATGCAAAAACTTCTAATGCCTCTGCCAAATTTGAAGCCGATAAGTTCGTTTATGCGGCCGGGAGAGTGTTTACAGCGGACATTATACATACGGACAGACACTGAGACGGAGAGACACACAGACGACCATTCTTAAGTCCATTTCGAATTTGATGCTGATCAAGAAAATATATACTTTATGGGGTCTTTGATGCCTCTTTCTCGGCGTTGCAAACGTTTTGACAAATGACCTCGTCTTTCAGTAATGGGTATAAAAAGGTGCCTGTCTTAATCAAACAAACGAACTGCTGCAGCGTACAATCGGTCAAGTCTGTTGGTTTGAGTGTCCGCAAAAGCGTCAGTCATCACTGCTTGTTAGCAATTTGGCCATTACGCACTTGAGAAAAACGTAGAAAAACTCAGTTAGTGAGTAAGGCAAGAGTAAGTGTGTGGATGTTTGCGAATCAAGCAAATGGGGAAGATTTACAGTGAATGAAAATTGTTGCTTGTTGAACGTAAGCTTGTATTTTAATTGACATAAGTAAGAAAAAATTAAAAAAAAAAAGAGAAAATAAATTTGTTGTACACACTTTCATAGCTGTGCAATGAACGAGTAGACGAGGGTGCGTACAGTGCGAATAAGTGTTTTGTTAAAAGAAAACGATGTAGGGATAGAGATAGAGAGGCAAAGAGTGAGCACCCATTTTCATAGCTTCTAGTGCGCTACTTCTAAAGGTGTTTGCTATACTCACTACTCAAGGATGGGAATAGTATTATGATATGAACAAATTTTGCGACAATCAAAAAGAAGCTACAATGTCCACATAAAGTGTCCGATACGAAACTTTTCTCGGCATGTTTATTCGTCCCCCTGTCCGGCCTTGTGCTTATTTGCCTACGGTAAAAGTACCCCTGGCCCGAAAGACGTCAGTTTCAAATTTGGAAATTCTTGGCGTAGCTTTGTATTGAAAATGGTGCAATCGACAAGTCTACAATGAAATATAAACGGAGAAAACCAAAAAAAAAAAAAATAAATGACGTCTTTGTTGATTAGTCTTTATTCTATAGATGATCTTATAGCGCTTGTGCAGAAATGAAAAAAGTCAGCCGTGATCACTCAATGTTATAGAATCTCGATATTACATATTCTAGAGTTTTCTTTAATATAAAAGTGTGGGGTCTATAAGATTCGGTCATAATCCAATATAGTTTTCTTGTTTGTGTGATTTTCATTCCGTTATGCGAAATAAGCGAAGTCTTCATGTTTGCTTACCTTCTTGTTAATTGTTTTATACATTTCGAGCTGGTGCACGAACTACCTATGGTAAAGCGGAATTGTAAGCTTTATGAACTTGTTCACGATATGAACTTTCCATTTTTGCTAATGAAGTTATCAAGCGCTTTCTTAATTAGTTACAAGTGTTTAGATTTTTCTTTTTTAATTAAAAAGAAAAATAAATTTTCTTAAAAATTTCTTTAAGAGCTGATACCGCAGATTCGTGGACCTTCGCAAATTCCGATGTCATACCCGCTACTGGCATTATGGTTTTCGGTAAGTGTACATCTTTTTTATTTATATTTTTATACATCTCAATATTTGAAGTAGTATAAGATAGATTTCATTCCAATTAATTTTTGCATTCTTATGAAGTGCAATTTTATTGGTGTCAGTTTTCACTATACATCGTGCAGTAATACTATTGTATTAACCCATGGATCAACAATTTTATGGATTCATCAGTCATAGGCATCATCTGTTTATTAGGTATAGGTCGTGACAACAAGAAAAAAATTCAAACTTCCCGTGTTAATTAAATACCCTTTTTCGGTGAGAAAGACCACTTTTCAAACTTAAGCATCGGCTTCAAATTAGTCTGGCAATCCTTCTCCCTTGAAAACGGAGTCAGTAGTTTGCTCATTTTAAACGAACTTACAAAGTGATGTTAGTTAATGGCCACAAGAGGTCTTTTCAACAAAACATATAAATAAAATCCTGAAAATTATTTTCTATAATGGAAAAGTAATATGAGAAGGGACTGTTGCCACCCTAAATATATCAAAGGTCAAGGTATTCAGTAGTTTCTACAAAATTTAAGCCGTACGGAAGCCGATTTCCAAACGAAAGCCGCTTTTAATCACAATGGAATGTAAACTTGGTATCGCAAGTCAACGGCTACAATGGCAAAACCCCATGAATCGAACAATGGTTTCAAACACTGAATTCTCCCATTTCGCCCTCAGTGATCATTATTTATTCGCTAATTGCAAAAGAAGAATCTATGAAAAAAGATTCGGAAGAAATGATGGAGTCAATGAGCAAGCAGAAGTGTGTTCCCAGAATCTTTTGCATCATTCTATGAAAAGAAGTATCAATATATTAGCGAAGCGTTGGACTTATTATATCCTCTCTAGAAGGAGACTTTGTTGATGAATTAAGCCGATTTTCGTAAAAAAAATATATATTTTTTACTCCCGGCAAACATCGACCGATGTATTACATTTCTCCTATGCAATCTATAATGTTTACAAATGTTTGCGTGGAATACCAAAAAATGTAGACCCATTCAACAGGAGATACGATTTTACATTTCTCATGCCATAGAGCAATTGTTTCACTAGAGGTGTAGTGCGTGATACCATTCTGCTGAAAATAAATCTATAGAAGCAATTTCAAGGCAGAAAATATCGTTCGTAAACCATTCTCTGCAATAGTTGAACGCGCAGCACTTTCAACAAAGAAATGATCCGATTATGCTGCCAAACAAAAAATTGCACCAAACTGTCAATCTTCTCTCTACTAGAGAAGTTTTCGGATAATTTGTCCTAAATCTTCGAAGTCACAAATGCCTTATTTTGCTTATTTGCGTACCTAGACAAGTGAAAATGAGTTTCAACGCTCAAAGTAATCTTCTTTAAAAAAAACCTGATTTAGTTCATGTATTTTCAGCATCCGATTAATGAAAGTATCTGAAAACTTCTGTCATTATCACTCGTCAAAAGTTATCGCAATGGCAATTTATGTTGGCAGTTCAAAAATGATAATAAATTATTTTTGTATTGCTTGCTAGTTTCAGGATTAGGGTTAGGAACAGATTAGGGCAGGAACTTAGTTGGAAAGGATAACCTAAATAAAGAATGGCCTAACCTAATAACCTAAATGAAGAATGGCTACGCATAGATAGATAAAAATTTCAACATTTGGCGGAACCGACACAAAAATTGAGTTGATCTGTTAACTGCTAATCAATCAGCATTAAGCATTTTGCAACGTGATGCAGTAACCAGAGTTCATCTAAAGGAGAACATAATTTTCAATTTAGTTTCGTATTAAGCAATTATACGTTAATCACACATATCTTGATATTTGACGGTGCAATATTATTTCTTTATGATGAAACATTAAATTGCAAAGGTTTTCTTAAAACACTTTAACAACGAAATCAATCGATTGCTATTCAGGTGAATGTAATATTATATTTTATTGTACTTTTCTTTCTATTTTTTTCTTCCTTTCTTTTATCATTCCCTTTTCCCCATTCTTATTGTACGCTGGCACATTGATAGCATTCATGTGCCATCACAATACATTTCTCGTTTATCAATCGATGCGTGATGCTACGCTGGAACGTTGGGAGAAAATAACTCATGTTTCGATTGGTTTTGCATGGACGGTAGCTGCCCTTTTTGGCATTGCTGGTTATTCAACGTTTCGTGCTCTATCACAAGGTGAAAGTATAAACGATTCTATGTATGCGTGGTTATGTAGGGATTTTGTATTGCATTTTTGATGAGAAGAAACTACTGGCATAAATATCTAAAAAGCTTTTATAAAAATTTTGTTGGTATAGAAAAGGTTTACGTTGCTTGATATAAAAGTGTTTTTGTATTTCTACTATCCATACTTTTCTATAAAACGTTATGCATATTTGATACAAGATAATCCATACTATATACCTAAGGTGGCAAGCCGCGCGTAAAGCATAACGATTTTTATGCTTATCACCGCTAAATAGCATTTGAAAGTGTTATCTTCAGTCTTACGACTTTGGAACAATACTTTATACGATTTTAACTTTTCTTTACACATGAGCACTGACTGCATACAAGCGTTTAAAAATTATTTGTGGGATTCATGCTTATTACGCGTTTATTACATTGTTATAGCCGCTCACAAGTTTGTGTTGCAGAATGTATTAAGTGTGTGCGGACGTAGGTAACAATCAGAATTTGAACCACGTAGGTCTATTGCCTTTGCATAGAAATAATGTGCAACCTTTGGTGTACTGTTACCAAAACGAATGAATAATTGCATTAGGCGAAGTGGTGCAGGATATGTAATATCCGGCCTTGGCCGATTATAAAGTTTTTACTTGTTTTTAACTCTATATACAGTAAGTTGTATTCATCGCATTTGATTTAGGAAGATAGCTCAAGTCGTTTCTTCGAGCAACAGAATGCGTCTATTTTGTTTAGATTAAAGTATTGACCAAAGTGCTGGATATATCGACCGAGAAGTTCAATAAATAGCCTGTCACCAAGGAAAAACTAAAGAAAATGAGACCATAAAAATTACTTTCAAATGCAATTTGATGGCAGGAGGGTATTTTAAGTTTATGCGAAGATATGTAGCATCCAGAAGGACTTGCGAGATTCCCGCCTTTTATTATACGTTGTCTAATCTAATACGTCTGTTCCTCTGTCTACCGGTATATTCTTGTCGCAATTTTTCAGATATTTTGATACAGTTAAGTACACCGGCGCTTATGAGACTATTTTTTGATTGTTTTTTTCTTTTTAATTGGGGTTTCTGCAGTTCACACAACATGTTTATGTCAAACACGAATTAGTTGTTTGACACCATAAACATTCCTTTCTGTTTCCATTTAATCATACATAATGTATTTCTATTATCTTGAACTATAGGAATACATTAACTCATGGATAGATTCACGTACCAAGAAAGGAGCGAAAGGAATAGTGCTCAATGAACGCTTTCATGAACAAAAACAGGGGAAGGGACAGACGTGCAAAAGAACATTCACTTGAATAGATGAAAAAATTTCGCAGAAGGTGCTTAGTATCGTGGTATCGTATTCGTCGCTGCATCAACAAATACTCCATGATTTTTAATTTATTCAATTAAACCTACGATTTCTTTTTGGGGTGAATAGGGACCGCATTAACTCACAACAGCTTTGAGTGTAGCTATAAAAAATAGTTTCGGTAACACAATTAAAAGGTATTTTTTATGAAGTGAATAGGGATCGCATAAAAGTACAAAAAAAGACCGTACAAAAGACATCTTTGAGTGCACTCTGTGCAGTGCGAGAATAACTTAAGTTTGCCCGGATGTCTAGAACACCAAGAAGCACTTGAAATGGATTCATCTATTGTTAGAACGACTTAAGCTTGTTTGCCTGGCCGCCCGTCTCTCTGTTTGATAATTTTTTGTTCGACTTAAAGTTTGCAATTTTTGAGATACTGTGATGAAATTTGATGCAGCAACGCGTTTTAGCCCTAAGGCGAACACTTTTAAAAAATGGTTCGGGTAGGAGCACTTTTACGGCCACTTCCAACAACTATATTAAGCGAAAGATATGTTCTTTTTATTATTTGAGACATCTTTTTTGTACATCTTTTTTTGTGTTAGTAAAATTTTTCCAGTGACTGTAAGTAGTTTAGTTTTTGTTTGCGGTTTACGTTTTTATATATGTATATATTTATTTCATTTTTCTTTCAATGTTTTCTTATCACTTAAATTTTTTTTACGTTACTGTTAGACGAAGAAGTTTTTTATATTCTAAAAACCCCACGGTTGCATTATAAATGTTGAAGGGTTGTAGCGATAAAAGATATGTTCCCGAGACCAGATAAACAGTAACGGTACATTTAATTACATGCGGTAGATATTTGCAAAAAGAATCATGTAAAAAAACCTTTAAGAAAATACCGTGTAGGTTTTCAGAAAGTTAGGAAAGAGCGGAAAAATGCCTTTATATACTTTTAGTACTTTTATATATTCTATACATAGTTGGAATTATGAAAACTATTCATTAAGTCATTGTAAATTTTGGGGGCATTTTTTTTGGGCCAAATTTTTCCGTGGGTTTGTAATCGTGCTAAATTGAATTCAACCTTAAATTAAGTTTCTGTTACGCGTCAACTCGTAAGAACAGTAGTAGAAGTAAGAAGATTATAGTCGGGCAAGGCCGAGCTCTAGATACTCTACACCACTTCACCCAGAACCACTATTCACTTGTGTTGGTACTACATCGAAAATCACACACTATTTTCATGTAAAGGTGTACTTTTTATGAAGGCCCGCATATTGGAGGACTTCATTTAATTCTTAATTTATTTCTTCAAAATTTTATTATTTTTCAGTTTCGCCATGAAAAACAGAAAAGAGACAATTTCTCCATACAAGACCTTGCATTTTATGATACCCTTAGCGTGTTAGCCGGTAAAAATAGGCCCAAGTCATCCAAATTCCCTAGCATTAATTTTTGCACTAAATTGCTACCATGGACCAATTTTCGTCATAAAATATTAAGTGTTTCTCTGAAGGCCTTAGTATTTATTAGAAATCTTATCCGGAATGAGGTCCAAGGAATAGACCCATCATAAAACTTTGACAATTAGGGTTTTTTGGCGAATAGATTTTTACATTTCCTGAGAATCCTTTTATGCTGTCTAGTATCTAAAAATAAAACCTGCGTGGTCCAAATTCGGTAAGGTTGATTGATTTCTTTGTAAATTTACTATTATGAACCAATTTTTACTACGAAATATTGAAAATTATATCTCTTTATCTTTTTATATAAAGATTCAATTATCGTCGGAATAGTCATATATGAGGGGGTTAAAGAATGACCACACGCCGAACCAAATTTTTCATAGCATTTTAGGATGTGGAGGTACTATTAGAGAGTGAATTTTCGTCTAACCGTTAAAATTGCATCTACGGTCTCAAAATATTGTCCAAATTATTCATTTACCGCATCACCGATTCTTGCCGCTAAATATTAAAAATGGAAAATTTTTCCATACAATGCGATTTCAAAATCGATCATTATATGCGAAGAGATTGTAGAGATTATTCGAAAATTTAACCCATACTCAATAACATTCGTTCTTAGTCCAAGTCATAGCAAAAGATTTCGAAAATTACGATCTATAGGCTGACCCCAAAATTGTAACCAATGCCCCGAATACTACTAAGCCAAGAGCTGGAAGTTTTCACGTGTTAATAAGG
>CCAG010007845.1:0-32014 GCA_001077435.1 Glossina morsitans morsitans
AAAAAAAAAAAAAAAAAAAAAAAAAAAAAAAAAAAAAAAAAAAAAAAAAATAACTGTGACGAATAGTTAAATCATGATTCGTCCATCCGTCCTTGTTGGATTCCCTCATCAAATTTTATCATTACGAATGTGTATTTGCCTGAAGACATTTTAGGAAATATTTTTGCCATATTGTCAATTCGTTTCAGTACAACCTAATTGCGTACTACACATATTCTTTGTTTGACAAGTATACGAGTATATCGCTAAAGAGGTTGACGCAGTTAACTGGTTAATATTGTCACGAAAAGTATATTTTTTTGTCTTTAGGGCCTATTGGCTGCAATACCATTGGCTTACATCCTGCCGGGTCTGGCTTATATACAAATGGATCCGCATCCCTTATTAACACGTGAAAAACTTCCAGCTCTTGGCTTAGTAGTATTCGGGGCATTGGTCACAATTTTGGGGGCAGCCGTTCTGCTGCCCAGCTTAAACGGTGATTGTCGTGCCGATATTGTAATGGATTATTGTAAACAGAATTTTGCTGAGAAAACTTCCAATGCTACCTTAAGAGATTAAATCAAATACACTTGCCACCAGTCCGCCATTAATTTCTATGACTGTATTTTGTAAAGCTATTTCTTCGTTTTTGTTGAAACTTGTGAAATGGCTGAACTTTTCAATGCATGAAATAAATATGCTCGCTTTTAATTTGCTCAATTCCTTCTATTTGTTGAACAATCTTTTTTTTTTTCTTCTTCTGTCGAATTTTATTATTTCTGAATCTTTGTTAAATATAAAAATCAAATTTGAATCTCTGCTAAATGTACTATGGTCCTACAGGAAGAGCTAAAGCTGACGATTCAATAGTGGTCAGTTATCAGGTAGTTAATAAGCCTTCTGATTTGGGTGCCACGGCCATTCCAAATCATGAAATTAGCCTTCTTATGACACCACTTTTTAGTGTAATTGTTTTCTGTTTTTAATTTTTGTGTCAAATTTTACAATTCATAGTTAACTCAATATGTTGCATAAGCGTACGCAGATTTAATTTGTTAAACGTATGCCACCTTCAATGAATTTGTAACGCGCACATAGTCAGTAGTCGTTACATAATGAACAGGATAAGTAAGCATAACTGTATAAATGTATGTTAGGGTGGTATTTAAAATATAACAAAAAAAGGCAATTTTTTATGATTCTGAGACACTGTTTAATAAATCACTGTTATATTAGCGGACCTAATTGAAAATACGTTTTCAAATCTAAAAGGTATAGTTTTTAGATGTCAAACATATTCACAAGTTCTAGAAAAAGTTAGTAAAATATAATAATTAGAATATAAAAATTAAAAAAAAAAAAAAAAAGCTAAAAAAATATGTACATACACACACGCAAACCTATTATTTTAACAATAAAGTTGTTCATGTCGAAATGCCCCTGCTAAGGTGTTTGAAGAGTATTTTCGAACCGAAGGGGATTGATAAAAAAATAATAAAATTATAATCCTCAAGTTTTGAACGAAGAGTTTTATCGTTCGGAGTGGTCCGCTTACCGCACATCGTTCTAAATAACAATTAACTTGCGCAGACAGGACGATTATTGGCGCTGCCCGATTAAAGGCATCTGTGGAAAATAGCAAGTTCCTGTAATTATCGTGACTTTCAAGTGAATATTCGAGGGTTCAAATCTCAATTTCGGTAGCGTTTACTTCGGTTATTGCTGCAATGAGCGCTCGATCGGTAAACGCATAGCGCTTGTCGACCGCACATACGCCGACTAGGCATCTTCCCTATCTCTTTTAAAAAAAAGAAGAGATCATACTCGACAATATTGGATACGTGGATGATTTTTACACCTTGAGAAAGTGGAAATTTTTATGGTGCATGTGTTCTACATTATGAGCAACCAGCAAAAACCTTGAAGCAAAGATATTCACATTTTTTGTGGAATAGGTCTGTGCGCGTTGAACGCAATTTCTCTGACCGATTTGAGTCACTTTCACATTCTTTCGCAAATTCACACGCAATATCCTAATTATTGCGAACGGGAGAATGTTTACCACAGACACTACACAGTTGCGCAGACGGACAGATGAACGGAGTGACAAACTTATGTGCATTCCGAATTGGAAATTGACCAAGAATTTATATACTTGATGTGATTTTGAAGATTGTTTCAGTGCTTTATATATGAAGATTTGGAAAAAAAATGAAACTATCACGCTAAAAAATTGAGGAGTCGTCGTCGAATTCAGTTTTTTAGAGAGAATGGAATAGAATATACATACGCAGAATATACTTTCAAAATTTTGTAGATTTATCTGCTGTAGTCCATCAGTAAAGGGCAAAAAAAAAAAATTGTTATCCTTCTTGAAAAACAGAGATGTTCTCAGTTTACCTAGTACTGTCTGGCATGTCTTCAATCGATGGCATGTCTTTCGATCGATTTGCCCATTCTCAATACCAATCTGCGTCCAAAAACTTCTAACGCTTTTCCCAAATATGAAGCCAATAGCTTCATTTTTGTGGCCAAAAGAGTACTTACAGTGGACATTACACAGACGGACAGATTGATATCGATCGTGGGGTCTCTGAAGCTTCCTTCTGGGCATTACAAATGTTTTAAGAAAGTGATTATACCCCTCATTCATCGGTGATGGGTGCAAAAATTGCTCCTAAAATTAATTGGAGAATATTGTGTGACCTGAATTATTTATTTGGAAAAAAAGGAAATTATTTATTTAGGAGAAAGAGAGAGCAGTTTTTTTCTACTTTTCACACAGAAGGGGAGCCCTATTTAAAAAAAACACAAATGATTTGAAATATCTCGTGATGCAAAGCTTCCAATAAGTAATTCATGGGAAGTGCGTACTTTAGTTACGATAAAAAATTCTTAGTTGTTGCCGTGGCGAAACTAAAGGCAGATTTGATTCCTAAAAAAATGTGAAGTTTTTGATTTTAAGCCAAATGTGCTCACAAGCAATCTTGTTTTTATTTTTTTTATCAAAAGTATCCCAGAAAATGAGCGCCAAAGGGCCCACTGACCGAATCCAACATTTTGATATAAAATTTAAAAAACTTGCAAACTTGCTTTAACGCTGTTGAAGCTTGTAATGTTTGCCGATTAAATGAGAGATTTTTAAAGGTCGAGATGAAGATGAAAGACCTTTATTAGCATTTATTAACGGTGCGCGTGAACAACCTTACGATATTATTAAAATTTATTTTATATTTATTTAAAAAGCAACCAAAAAAACTATAGTGGGCTACGGCCCACCATTAAATACCCTACATCAACCTACTTCAATTATCCATTACATCGTCATTATATTAGCAAGGGTCGTAGAAGTGTTCCGGTCCGAAAAATTTTCCACAACGTTCGTCCTTGGGTCAGTGTACCAAGTTTCATCAAAATATATCAAAAATTACGACTTGACGATAATCTATGTTGAGCAAAAGTAGCCAAAACCGTCAGACAGGCACGTAAGCTTAACTTAGTGCTTTTTTAAGCTAAATACACCTTTTTACCACAAGTGGTGTAGGGTGTAAACGTTTCCTTTTTCTTTTCAATTAAATCAAAAACTGAAAAATATTAAAGCAATTTCCACATTATTATAACAACATGCATCCAAACTCTGACCAAAAATATACCGCTCATATGCTATATAATAAATGAAAGAGTATTTTTAACCTTTTGAGTATCAAATTATAAGCGAAAAATAATAATCAAGAAGGGAGATTAAAGCATAAAAAAAAAAATTGAAACCTTTTAAAGAAAGAAACGAAAGAGATATGCGTTTAGATGTATGAAATTCGTGCCGTTAATCAAGCAAAGAAACCTTTATAATTTTTAACCCGATAAAGGTTATATTTTCAAAAAAATTAATTAATTAATTTTGACGACTTGACTCGGATTGCATTTACAGTTAAAGTTGTGGAAATAAATTTAAAATTTATTGGCCAAACGTTGATTGTTTGTCTTAACTAAATGCGACCGTGAATATAGGTATAATGGGATGAAGGACATGACGGAGGAAATGTATCGGAATTTATTTTTATTTTAAAGGATATTATCAGTAGATCTGGTAGTAGTACGCTCCCTCTTTTACAAAAGTCGTTTAATTCCATCGTCAAAGTAGTTTTAGAAAATATATACTTAAACTTTTTCAAAGATTTTTGTCTGCGATATTTCGTATATTGAAGATAAAAATTGATTAAGAACTTTGCCTTGCTTACTAGACTTCACGTACTTACGACTTACATGACGACGTACTTGCCATCTTATTGTTTTAAATATTATGGGCGAGCTCATAGGCAGGTAAGGAGTCCGTTTGCGATCATTTTGAGCCTAAGGAGATTTTATAAAACGGGAGATTTCAGCCTTCTACGCTGGATCTATTTACAGCTTCGTTCCTTATAAAAACCTATACACTATGTGAAGTTTTTGGCGCTTATTTCTAGTTATTAGGGGGATGGAATGGTAAGACTATTAATATATTTTCAGTAGTAATAGAGACAAAAGTCAGATGGCAAACTGTAATCTAAATTGTTGCGAGTCTTCTATTATAAGATAGACACGGAGGCACAACATTTTAACTGAACCATTTTAATATTTATTATTTTTTGCTTTACTTTTGAATGCTTGAAGGGGAAAATTACCAAAACCCAAATATATTTTCTCACAATAATCATTAAGATGCACACTATTCCCTGAAAGCATTTTCCTTTATAAATTTCTTTAGAATAAACAGCAAATTTAAATAATAGGCAACTAAACGAAACAAGAAATTATTGCAATCAAGAACTAAGCGTCGAACGCGGGAAAAGATGGAAAGTGAAAATGAATACTGTGTAGCTAACCAAGTTCCTAGCCTTAAGAAACCAAAAAAAAAAAAAAAAAAGAAAACATTAAAAAAAATAGAAACACATATATATATATGTATATGTTAGTAGCAATTCTCTGATTAGAAAATTTAGCCAATCAAGCGAATTTGCACCAATTTTGTAAACGTTTTATTAAAGCAAGTACCTTCAAAATAATGTATATGTATGTGTGTTATCTAAGACGATAGCAACACCTTTACGACTGTTCCTTTTGTTTTTACGATATTTATGACTAAATTATGACCATGCATAGAAAATAGAGTAAAAATAATATTTAATACAAAAATAATGATACACGATACAATAATAATATCACACGTATTCGCTTTCGAAATAAACTATTACTTGCGAGTGACATCATTATATTATTATATTATATTGTATTATTTGTAGATGTGTACAAAACCGTTTTGCTATTTCTATCGTATTAAGCGTTTGTTCAATTCCAACCGCACAGCAAGTGCTTAACATTAACATTTTGTTTGTGTCTACTTCTAAATGTTTTAAATGAATTAATCTGTTTATAGATTACATTTATAAATGTCAATAACTGCAAGTTAAAATTATTAGACTTTATCTATATATTAAACATCCGATTTGATCGGGATTATTTCATTTTGCTTTTTCTTTTTTAACATTTATATGAAAGATAACGAAAAACACTTCTACTTTCATACAAAAACAAGTAAAAACGCTATAGCGTCATAGGGTCCATTATTACCACTTTGCTTACCCCAGCTATTCATATAACCACTTTTCGAAATAAGGTGTCATACAGAATGTGGGTGAAAAAGGTGACCCGATCCGAATCATTTTCAATCAAATGTCGCTGAACCACAATATATCGGTGTACCAAGTCTCACAATCATTTATCAAAAATTGCGACCTAAAGGTTGAACCCAGGAAAATAAGTTTGGCACACGGACAGACAGTAGAAAAGTTGGTCTAAATCGATCGCTACAATGAAAGGTCGATCTATCTCAAGTTGTTCTGGATATTGCATACATGCGCAAAAATTTAATATACATTTGTGACATAAATTGTGTACGGTATGCAAATATGTTTAAATGAAACTAACAGCCACATTTTGAGCGCCATCGTAGAGTCTTCAAGAGTCGTATAGCATTTTTTGTGCTTGACTTGACAGCTCTGTTTTGTAATAAAATTATTAAAGACATTTTTTTTACGACTATTTCTTTGCTATACAAAAATTAATACAAAAAATCAAAACAACCACAACAAGAGTACACGTTATTTTAGTTAGGATAAAGAGCTCTCTCTGCTGCCGTGACCAGAGATGGGCCTCTAACAGAAAATTCTCATATTTATCATTTTCCTGCCAAAAGATTCTGACCGCCTTATGGTTATGGCATTTCGTGCAAGCGTTCAAGATGCTACTTTGGCTAATGACGAGTTTAGCTACTAAGGGGCTAGCGAAGCTAAAAGCAGATCTGATTCCTTAGAAGGTATCATATTCTTTGGTGTAATCGAGAGTTTTTGATCAGGAAGTTAGGCATTCTGTCCCGCGTACTTCTAAGCAACCTGGCCTTGTTTTGCCAAAAGCACACTAGAAATCGATGGTATAGCTAAACGTGTAGCGAGGCAATAGCTAAAACGTATAAATGTAGTTTGAAAATGTGTTCATTTAACGTATTTTTGAAGTTTATTTGGCTTAAAAAAAAAGCAATCGTAATATTCAGATATGTGCTAACATCTTGCGCAAATTGGGCAAAAAGTATTCAAGGAGAAGAATGGACATAAGGATATGACATAGGTATGTAAAAAATTCTAATGATGTATGTATGTCGAATATGCAAACATCGGGCATTAGAAATGAGCTCTCCATCCACTATTTTTTTATACCTATGAAAAGGATAAGTAGGTGAGTCCGTCCGTCTATAGCTGACGCTATGAAATTAGCACAAGTAGAATGAGAAAACCAAACTTTAAGTGCCATTCACCACAAATCCAGTTTAATAAAATTGCATACAAAAATCCAAACTCTGGATCAATCTTGAAATTCCCGTTTATTCTCATTTGTGTATTCTCTAAGAATCTATTGTAAAACTTAATAGAAATTTTTTAGTTGCACGTTATTTCCGCAGAACCATTGATACATTGAAATGGCAACTAATTAAGTTGAGGAAAACTTCAATATTTCAACGAACCTAAATTGTCTCTGAATCTTTATTAGAACTATCTCATGTATAAATTTTCTTATCGGTCCACAAAAGGATTCGTTAATTTAGAATTTTGGTAAATTAAAATTTTCTTATTTTTATTTAATCACTTTATATATATATATATCCTATGCAATATACGCACATTATCGTTCAATGTAAGATTCTGGTGCAGTTAACCGACTTTTTCGTATTCCTGAGTTTGTCTGTCCGCCAAATAATGGCGATGATTAAAGCAAAAACTGGCACTAGAAACATAAATTCTCAAACTTTTTGGTTACTTTAGAAACAGGTAGAGACACTGTGGTGGGCGACGCCTTACCCTACACCACACTGCAATTATTCATATAATGACTTTTCAAAATAAGGGTTTATATGAAAGGGAAATGTTCGAACCCAAATTATTATTATCGGCGTTCGCCCACGCGCCTTAACACGTCAATGTATTAATTTTCATTAAAATACCTCAAAAGTAGCGGCCTATGAAACTGACGAAAAGACGGCCAGACGAGCTTAGCCTGTAGGTTGAATTCAAAACTACAAGAAGGATAAATAAACTTAGATCTAATATCAACACAATATCTCTAAAATTTCGGCCTTCAGGTTAAACATATAAACACAAGAGGAGCAGCGGTCAGACAAGTTTAAATCAAATTTCATCAAAATTTTATCATAAATTGCAGCCTGTGGGTTGAAACAAAAAAAGGCGGACGGAAGGACAGGCCAGTGCAAGTTAAAGTGCTTTACAAAGTGATTCTATTTAGATGGAAATGATCAGAAGTAGGTCCATCTTAAATCGCTCTGGCTGTTGCATACATTCACACAAGCTTAATATACTCTTGTACCATAAATAACAATATATAACATCTGAAGATATCTTCCTTAGGTAGAGAAACTCGTCAAATTGACCGATGGCGTAAATTGCTAGGCCTTAAGAAGAATCCTATTTCTTTTTCATTTACTTTGCTTCACCTTCACTTCTTAAAGAGCTTACAACTTACACATATCAAATTCTCACTAAATAACGAAATTGTATGCGTTTCTTTTTAGAATTTACGCACAACACACACAACTATCTCATTATTTACTAACAAAATAATTTTCGAATTAATTTTTAATAGCAACAAAATTTTATGAGAAAAGGTAAACAGTTTTTTAGAAAACCATATTTTTTCTGACAGATGTAAACAAGAAAGACAAAAAAAAAAAATAATGTAAAATGATTTTTATTTTTTTATAAATATACAAAATAACTATTAAAATGACTATACGATAAAATAAATACAAATTAAATGAAATTCGATTTTACTTTATACGCATCTTTCAAATTCATTGCAAGCAATTGTATGGACAAAAAGCACTTTTTTGAATCCAGTTTAGGGAAAAATGTTAAAAACAAAAGAAAAGCGATTACAGATAAAGTAAATTATTGTAAATGTTTTTAAGCTATTTACTAAAATAAAAATAGCAAAGGAAAAAAAAAGTATAAAACCTGTATAGAAAAAGCTTTAGTAAATATCTATATTGTATTATATACACTCATACATATATTTGAGATTATAACGATAACAAAACGATTATAGACATTTATATGCATTTGTTGGCTATTTTCCGAAAACATAATGATATATATATATATATATATATATATAAGTAAGTACAGCTAAGAGAAGAAATCAATTAATAAATGAATGGAAAGATTTTCATAATCAAAATTAATATGTGAAAAATGTAAAAAGTAAGAAATCAAAAAAGTGGAAAACAATTGCGTTGTATATGTATATGTATTATAGTAAAAGTCCTTAGAAACAATTTAATGATCACTAAATGTGAGTATACAAATATAGATTTATATATATATTAATAAAATGTAAATGTATACATACATTGACTTATACATATTGCTCTGTACGTACCTATATATCATATGTATGCATTGGTTATATATTATGTAATAAGTAGAAAATGTTATGAAAGACGTAATTCATAAATAAAATACCGTCTAAAATAACTGTTAAAATCTGTCTTTATTCTTACATGTATTCAAGTTTGTCATGATGTAGCATGAAAGACGATCTACGATGATCTATGCTTCATGTAGACTTCATTTTACGTTTCGTGTGATTTTCTCAAATGGCTGCTATCTCGACGGCCATTAAAGACAAACCTATCTAAAATCTGTTAATCGTTTGACAAATGATGAACGGGCGAAAGGGCTGACGATCGTAGCTCCGATTCTACTTGTACTCTACACTATATTAGAGGATATATTTAGTGTACATAATGCCCAGACGGGCTGAAGATCGAGTTAAAAACATTTTCCGAATCAGTGCAACTGTTGTCTTCCGTCTGTCTGTGTGCTGTCTGACCATCTGTGTTTATCTCCAATCTACAGCACACAATTTTTGAGATATTTTTTATTATAATTAAAAGACTTAAGCATTTGATGATGAGAAATGATCTCAGTATTACTATACATTCTTTGAATCTGTTATTTACATTTATTATAGTCTTCATCACTTATTGTACGCGATATATTAAGCTTGTGAAAGAATTGAGATGAATCCACCTCCTATTATGTCGATCAATTAAGAAAATGATTCTAAGCTTGTCTGTCCTTCTGCCCATCTGATGTCTGTCTGTATTTTTGTGTTCAACCCATAGGCCGTAATTGTTGAGATATTTTCGCGAAATTTGATATATTGACATGTGTTGGCTCAAGTATAAACGCTATTGGAAATTGGAATTGGATCCGAATATTTTCACGATGCTTCCCTATTTAAAAAGGTTTTTGCATGAAAAGTAAAAAGTAAAACGTTAGAGTCGGAAGCTGAGTACCTTACCCCCACTTCGCCTAATTTAATTCCTCGGTTTTTTTTTTGTGATAAAATACTAAAAATTATACTTTGTAGTCCTACTTAACTTAAATTCATCAGGAGTCAATTTTCCCCACAAAGTATTTAAAATTGGATTTTCTTGCTACATGCAGTTCAGTATACCAAAACTTGATTTCTCAATACTATTTGTATAAAACTTGCAAATTTTTTCAAATGGGCATTTATAAGGGGGCCTGTTGAAATAAAAGTATTACCGTCCAATCCATTTTTAATAGTGTATATATCAAATTTCGTCAACGTACTCCGAAAACGGTTTAAGTGCAAAAATACCTGGGCAGACATCAGACAGGCGGACAAACCCACGAAAGGCTTAAGTGAAACATATCTCGTAATCCATAGGTATAATATTTAACATGTAACACGGATTTATCTTTTTTAGTTGTTACACGCATCAATCCAAGCTTAATACGGCCCATACGGATAGGGTATGGTATTTCAGCATATAAAATAAAAATCTTTTGGATTACCTGCTAACCTTTCCCACGAAATGTAAACCTGCTTATATTGTAGAAAAGTCTCATTTTTAATATTTTATCATGCAATGTTTGTCGACAAGACTAATTCGACATAAATATTAATTTTACCAAGTGTTGACCAGATATGTCTATTTCGTATATTCCATCTCATATAAGGATTCTCGAGAAAGGTATGGCAATGAGGTCTTAATCTTAGTACTTTATGACAGGAATAGGTTATGAATAATAGGATCTTTGACAAGGAAACTAGTTTATCTAAATGACCATATCAGTTGATGTTTTCGATCCATATAATGCAAGGTATGATGAAACAAGGCATGATGTTTGATATTTTACTCCAATAAATGGGGAATTGTGCTAA
Organism: Glossina morsitans morsitans; assembly: GCA_001077435.1. Taxonomy (NCBI): domain Eukaryota; kingdom Metazoa; phylum Arthropoda; class Insecta; order Diptera; family Glossinidae; genus Glossina; species Glossina morsitans. The sequence goes on from CCAG010007845.1 coordinate 10,783, forward strand.
GTGAAATGGTGCAAGGTATTTAGTATCTCAATTTAGTATCTCCCTTAAGTATTTAGTTTAAGGATAAGAAAGAAACAATTTTTTTTTTTTTTAATTAACAATTCCGGATACTTTTTACACAAACTGTATGTAGTACATCAGTACCCCAAAGCATACTTGAATTTTATATATCTTTGTTTAAAAAGAAAATAAAATCGATCAAAAATTTATCAGCCCCATCGCATTTGTAAGACCTTAGTGTGTGAACCCTTCACCATAACTATAAACATACTTTATTTTCATAGATATAGCGGTTGTTCTGCTAAATATCATTTTAATTAATTTAATAAAAGCGACCACATTTTTTAAGGTCGTCCCACAAACCAAAAAAAAAAAAAAATATCTCTGCTTTGAATTTACTGAGAAATTTTGTATAAAAGCTTACTGAACAAAATTTTAAAGACAAAATAGAAATTTGAATGGAACGAAACGATCGCAGCTATCGCATACAAATTTATTGTTTAAATATTTAAAATAAAAAGTTTCATATAATGGCTGATAAAAGAAATCTACTGTTACTATTTGACCGGCCAAATGAGCCAGTGTTCATGGAGAAGGGTAAAACATCCACAGTGTTCGATGTACCTGATCGCTATTTGACTGACCGGTATCGTCCTATTGGCAATGAAGTGCAGACACGTTTTGGCGAGAAAGCTCAGCAACGTATACCGGTTCGCGAGATATCCTTACCAGATTTACGCTTGCCTATGTCTTTGGGTCGTGAGGAAATTTTCTCACTATTCGTTCCCAGGCACAGACAAATTGCTGGTCGTTTAATAGATATTTTCATGGGTGTACGATCGATTGATGATCTTCAAAGTGTAGCTGTCTATGCTCGGGATCGCGTGAATCCATACTTATTTAACTATGCTTTCTCGGTTGCGTTATTGCATCGTCCTGATACTAAGGATTTGAATATACGTTCGTTAGCTGAATATTTTCCCGAAAAATTTGTAGATTCTAAGATATTCCGTAAACTTCGCGAGGAAACTACCGCTGTGGATGAGGGCTCACGTATTCCGATTACAATTCCTCGTGATTATACTGCTTCTGATCTAGATCCTGAACATCGTCTTTGGTATTTCCGAGAAGATTTGGGAATCAATCTCCATCACTGGCATTGGCATTTGGTGTATCCTTTTGATTCTACCGATCGTAGTATAGTGGCGAAAGATCGCCGTGGGGAATTATTCTACTATATGCATCAGCAAGTCATTGCTCGTTATAATTTGGAACGTTTTAGTAATAATTTGGCTCGAGTCGTGCGTCTTAATAATTTTCGTGATCCTATTGCTGAGGGTTATTTCCCCAAAATGGATTCTTTGGTGGCAAGCAGAGCCTGGCCACCACGTGCTCAAAATACCAGAATAAGTGACTTAAATCGTACTTCTGATCAACTGAAAGTCGATGTTGGTGATCTAGAACGCTGGAGAGATCGTATTATAGAAGCAATTCAGCAAGGTTTCGCTACGGATGTAAGCATTTATACTGATTCGTGTGGAAACTTTTCTAATTTATCAAATACAAAATTTTTTTTAGGATCGAGGTAATCGTGTATCATTGGCGGGAGATAGCGGTATCGATACGTTGGGTAACATGATCGAGTCTTCCATAATATCTCCAAACCGTTCCGTTTATGGAGATTTTCATAATGTTGGACATTTATTCATTTCCTATGCGCACGATCCTGATCATCGTTATTTAGAAGCATTCGGTGTTATGGGTGACTCAACGACAGCCATGCGCGATCCGGTATTCTATAGATGGCATGCCTATATTGACGACATATTCCAGGAGCATAAAAATCGTTTGCCAGTTTACACCTTACCGCAATTACAATATGATGGTATTTCAGTGACTGGTTTACAAGTGGCTTCTGATGGTGGACGTCCGAATATATTAAGCACCTTTTGGCAGCAATCCGATGTCGATTTATCGCGTGGTATGGACTTCTTACCGCGTGGCAATGTTTTCGCTCGTTTTACGCACTTACAGCATACGCCTTTCACTTATACCATAAATGTTAATAACCAAGGTGGTGCACAACGTTTCGGTACCGTTCGTATATTTTTGGGCCCTAAGATCGATGAACGTGGTTTGCCTATGGCTTTTAGAGAACAACGTTTATTTATGATTGAATTGGATAAATTTGTGACTTCGTGTAAGTTTCGAAAAATTCCCTTATTTTCATAGAGGTTATCTCATTTTTTGACTTTAGTGAATCCCGGTATGAATACTATACGTCGACGTTCAGAAGAATCTAGTGTTACTATTCCTTTTGAACGTACGTTTCGTAACGTGGATGCAAATCGTCCCCTTGTTGGTGCTGCTGATGAGCTTGAATTTAATTTCTGTGGTTGTGGCTGGCCTCAGCATATGTTAATACCAAAGGGTAAACCCGAAGGATTAACTTGTCAATTGTTTGTTATGATATCTAATTATGAAGATGATCGGGTAAGCTTTTTTTTGGCATAAGTTAGGAATTTTATTTTTCATGGTCGGATTTTACAGATTGATCAAGATTTGGTGGGTAGTTGTAATGACGCATCTTCTTATTGTGGAGTTCGTGACCGTTTATATCCCGATCGTCGCCCTATGGGTTTTCCTTTTGATCGCTTACCTCGTCGCGGTGTTGATAGCTTGATGAATTTCTTAACTAGTAATATGAGCATAGTTGATGTTACTATTCGTCATGATGATCGCACCGTTGTACGTCAAAATTAGTTCGTGGCTTCTGAATGCAGGAGAAGACTTCGCTTTTGAATCTAAGCTATAAAATTTTATGTCTTTGATTAAATTTCTTTATGAATTATAATAAATGGAAAGACTTTGCATGAAAGAGAATTTCAAGATTATCTTTCGTTATTAGGTTAGGTAACTTTGAAATGAACTGAACGGAATCGGTCAGACTATAAAACCAATATGTCAGTTGAAAGTAGACAGATTCAATTTTTCAAAACGCATGTCAAGTTCTTGCAAAGTGTTTTTGTTGAACGAGATCTAATAACCTAAACCTAGGTTAAATAGCCTGCACCTAACAGAGTTCTTCATTTATTTTCGTGAAAAGAATTATTCCTTGTTGAGCCTTTATAGAGAGGGAGTCCAAAACATAGACTGACGTACTCAAATTTTCCAAAATTAATTTTCTTGTCAGAGTTGTCAAGATTCTCTCTCCTATTTCCCTCGTATAAAGGCTTGCTTTTTATAAGAAGCTTTATATGGGGTATTCCGTACCTTGTATCATAAGCGGTTTAGGTTATGAATAAACAGAAGAAAGAATTACATTCTGATGAAAGAATCAAGCGAATGCAAATAAAGAAGCAGAGAACAGAATAAAGAAGCAGAAAGAGAAGATTTGCAATACACTACTACATCTATTCTGCAGCGTTTGTCGAGAATAGTATTCGAATGCGCCGACTATAGCTATTAATCAATGACAATCTTCGAATTTTTCGCTGCGGTATCTGAGTTATCTCGGAGCTTGAACCTGAGTGAAGCAAGAATCTCATATTTTTAGTTAAAATTGGCTAAAGTAGAAATAACCTGTCACTATCAGGTTATGAAGGAAATAAAAGATTTTACTATTTCGGAAATAAAAGATTTTTTTAATGTTAAAGGAAATTTTTTCTTTTTTTGAAAGAAATTAGAAAGAATTCATCAAGTTGCAATTTAAACCAATTGGGGATCGATTATTAAAATATTACAAAAGTTTTTGATTTTTAGCCGGTTTGTGATCCTCCAAATTGAAACGTATATATACAAGCTTTTCCAAAGCTTTTCCTAATTACGGGCATGACATGTTAGCCCTAATTTAGGATTACATTATTAGATAATGTTAATAGCAATGTGTGTACATGCTTTTTTCTTTCTTAATGCAAGAATTATTATTCTTTTTTTTTTACTCCTCCTTCTGCTATTGCTTTTCGATAATGGGATTTACTTCCAACTTCTTTCTACTTTAGTATGAGATTTACTTCCAAGAGTTAATTAAATTCGGCTGATTATTTTTTTTGAGCTGAGTTTCATGTATATAAATAAATAAAATAAGAAAATAAAAAATATGTCGTCGTACGTAACACATTGACATGCAGTACGTGAACTCTTTGTGTTTGGGAAAAGTTGTTTTTTATATGTCACTATCTTTCTATGAAAAAAAGGATCTATGGCAAGTTTCATTCGTCTAAGGCTTTGAGTAAAGTTACGGAAAGCAAGAGGCATTATGCGCACAATGCATAGGCCAGGAGAAGTATTCAACACGTTTAAGAACTCCAACAAACAACAATTTTTACCCATATAATAGCATGCTTTACACCTTACACCACTTATAACAGATGGTATGGCATGTTATGTTTGTACGGATGTAGGCAACAATCAAAAGAAATTGAGATAGACCCAGCATATAGTATGATATATTATATTTTGACGAAATTTGGTACGCTAATCTGTTTTGGGTGAAGAGTGAAAGCTATTGAAAATGGTTCAGATCGGACCACTTCCCATTCGATGTTTTATTTTGACAAGTCGTTGTATGAGTAACTCTACTACGTGAACTACTGTACCCTTTTTATCTTTGTTTTTATTGTTTTTTTAATTTTATTTTTTTTTTTTGGGAATAATGACAATGCGAAGGAAAAGACAAGATTTCAAAACTGGGTCACAGCTTTACAATAAGTATGACACTGACTGATTGTTTTCTTTGTAGCACGACCAATCAGCCGAGAGAGTATACCTATTCGTGTAATAAGACGACGGGTAGAACGAAGCGAGAAAAGAGAAAGAGACAGACAGGGTGATGGACGGAGCCTCGTGGGTGTGTGTCCAATCGCTAAGTGCTTACGCCTAAGTGCTAAGCACTCACTATAACTACGACGGAAGTAAATTCTACCGCATTGAGATTCCAACCACGCGAACACTGATATGTAAGCTTAGGAAGGGAACGATCAAATAAGCTCAACGTCCAGTGATTAAATTAAGATTTATGATTTGAGAAAATTTAAGCGACCCACACAGAGGTAAAACACCACTAGATTCGTTTTCTGATCATTTAAAAATATCGTACAAACATACCCATAACACACGTTCATCCACAATAGATAAAAGTGCATTAAGTTAAAAAAATCGTATGCGAAAATTTATTGCATACAAATGCAAATTTTTCTAATCCAAGCAAAAGTGTGACCGATACAAACGATAAAAAATATTAAACAAAAACTTTGGAATTTTAATTAAACCTCAACATGAGGTATGCTTTAAACTAGGGAAAATCCCTAGACCACATCTTATTTGTTTTCGAAAATGCATTTTTCTATAAAAAGGTAGTGACTGTTCTTCCTTTTCAACAGTGTCTTTTATAAGTCCCAACGTGCACAGCTCCAAAAAGTCCTCTCATCCTTCATATTGTTTTTTAAGTTTCGCAAAGGAAATCAAAAGGAGCAGGAAAAGAAAATGACAGACAAGAAAAATATTTTGCTGCTCTTCGATCGTCCTAATGAACCGGTGTTCATGGAAAAAGGCGACACTTCCACTGTATTCGATGTACCGGACAGTTATTTAACTGATCGTTATCGTCCTGTTGGCAATGAGGTGCGGACCCGTTTCGGTGAAAAGGCTGAAAGACGTGTGCCTGTACGTGAGATACGCGTACCAGATATGCGCGTACCTATGTCTGTCGGACGGGATGAACAGTTCTCGTTGTTTATACCGAAGCACAAGACCGCTGCTGGACGTTTAATTGACATCTTTATGGGCATGCGTACTGTCGACGACTTATTAAGTGCAGCTGTGTTTGCACGAGATCGTGTCAATCCTTATTTGTTTCATTATGCTTTGTCTGTGGCGTTAATGCATCGTCAAGAAACTAAGGATCTTGAATTACCTTCTCTTCCGCAATATTTTCCCGATAAGTATGTGGATTCGAAAGTTTTTCGAAATGTACGCGAAGAGGCTACAGTCGTACCAGAAGGCTCACGGATGCCAATTGTCATACCACGTGACTATACCGCTTCTGATTTGGATCCAGAGCATCGTTTGTGGTATTTTCGCGAAGACATCGGTTTGAATATTCATCATTGGCATTGGCATCTGGTTTATCCAGCCGAGGCTAGTGATCGTAGCATTGTAGCTAAAGATCGTCGTGGCGAATTATTTTATTATTCACATCAACAAATTATCGCCCGATATAATCTTGAACGTTTTTGCAATAACTTACCACGCGTAGTTCGTCTTAATAATTTACGTGAAGAAATATCAGGGGCCTATTTTCCAAAAATGGACTCTTTGGTAGCGAGCAGAGCATATCCGCCACGTCCGCAAAATAGTAAAATGACAGATTTAAATCGAGGTGTGGATCAGTTGAAAGTCGACGTGGGAGATTTAGAACGTTGGCGTGATCGTATTTATGAAGCAGTTCATCAAGGTTTCGTTGTCGATGTAAGTAAAAATATACGGTAATATTCGTATGAGTATCCTCACTTACCGTATTAACCCTTTATTGTATTATGCATATGATTATATAAGATATTTGTTAAATGAAAAAAACTAAATAAGAAATCCTTTACTCTGTAGGAAAGTGGAAATCGCATTACTTTAGACGAAAATCGCGGCATTGATGTTTTAGGTGATGTTGTAGAGTCTTCGATTATATCACCAAATCGTGCTTTGTATGGCGATCTTCATAACTTAGGCCATGTTTTAATTTCCTATGTTCACGATCCGGATCATCGTTATTTGGAATCATTCGGTGTTATGGGCGACTTGGCGACGACAATGCGTGATCCCGTTTTCTTTCGGTGGCACTCGTACATTGACGATATCTTCCAAGAGCATAAGACGCGCATGCCTCCTTACATGGTAAACCAATTAAATTATGACGGCATTACGATCACTGGACTTCAGGTCGCTGCAGATGGTGGCCGCCCTAATACTTTGAATACTTTTTGGCAACAATCAGATGTGAATTTGTCGCGTGGCATGGATTTTGTACCGCGTGGTAACGTGTTTATACGTTTTACCCACTTACAGCATACACCTTTCACTTACACGATTAATGTGAACAATAATGGGGGTGCACAACGCTTTGGCACAGTGCGTATATTTTTAGGCCCTAAAAATGATGAACGTGGTCTTCCCATGTCGTTTAGAGACCATCGTTTGTTGTTGATCGAATTGGATAAGTTTGTAGTGTCTTGTAAGTTACAATGTCGATGTAGATCAGGAATTAAGAATATTTAAAGTTTCTTATTTCTTTTAGTAAATCCCGGCATGAATACCATACGTCGTCGTTCTACTGAGTCTTCGATTACTGTACCCTTTGCACGTACTTTCCGTAGCTTAGATGAAAATCGTCCTCCCCCCGGTTCCCCGGAAGAAGGTGAATTTAATTTCTGTGGTTGTGGTTGGCCAGAATATTTACTAATACCGAAAGGTTTACCTGAAGGCTTCAAATGCGTTTTATTTGTTATGGTTTCAAACTACGAAGATGATCGTGTAAGTGTTATATACGAATCATTTATTAAGTAAATCAAAGTAAACATGTTTATTATTTCTAGATTGATCAAGATTTGGTGGGCAGTTGCAGTACTGCGGCTTCTTATTGCGGTGTACGCGATCGTCTTTATCCTGATCGTCGTTCGATGGGTTATCCCTTTGATCGCTTGGCACGGCGTGGTGTTGACAATTTGATGAATTTCTTAACTCCCAACATGGCCACCGTAGATGTTGATATACGTCATGAAGATCGCACTGTAGTGCGTCCGAATTAACTAACGATGACACAACTTTCGATATGTAAATGGACATGATATATAAACATAATAGTATATGGATCTTATCTTCTTTATATTTTTTATATATAATACACAATATATAAAAATAAAAAAATTAAATGATGAAATAATTTAATTTTTAAAATTTAACTTAAATATATAAAAGCATTATGCTGGGCCACCGCCCACCGTCTACCGTAAATATTCTATGCCATTTACCGCTCAATGCATTTATTCATATAATGACTTTTCCAAACAATTCTTTATGTAGGAAGTAGTCGTCAAGGTGGTTGAATCCGAATCCGAATTCAAGTCTGTTTTAAATAGACTTCGTCCTGAGGCCAAAATATGTCGGTGTATCGAATTTAATCGAAACAGCTCAACAATTGCGATCTGTAGGGTATGGGCCGGACGGGCGGACAGATAAGTTTAGATCGAGGCTGAAAGTGATTCTGAACGCATATATCCGCACAAACATAATATATTTTTGTACAAACAAACGATAGAGGGCATAAAAAGCTTATCGTTAGAATTTCCGAAACATTCGTAAAACTAACCAGCAGTTCATGATAAGAAAAATTTGAAAACCGCACGAACTTCTATAACCACAGGTACGCATTTATTTAGATTTAAAAACAATACCATGCGTATATCTCCAGAATAAAAAACTTAATTTAGAGGACTGGAATAATTTAGTATAAATAGCCGAAGAATTTTTTGGCAATTTACCAGTGTTTTCTCTAAACTTAGCCAGAGTAGTTTTTTTTGTTTTTCTATAAATCGTTTGCTACCAGTTACCTATAATAATGGCTAATAGGAATGATTTGTTGTTGCTTTTTGAGCATCCTAATGAACCGGTTTTTATGGAAAAGGGAAAAACAATTACAGTCTTCGATGTGCCCGATAAATTTTTAACCGATCGATATCGCCCTATTGGTACAGAGGTGCAAACAAGATTTGGCGAACGGGCACAAAAGCGCATACCTGTTAAGGATATCACTTTGCCGGATCTACGCATACCAATGTCCTTGGGACGTAATGAACAATTTTCTTTGTTTATACCACGACATCGACAAATTGCTGGACGATTAATTGATATATTTATGGGCGTGCAAAGCATCGACGATCTACAAAGTGTAGCAGTTTTTAGTCACGATCGTTTGAATCCCTACTTATTTAATTATTGTCTGTCCGTGGCTTTGTTGCATCGCCCGGATACTAGAGCATTAAATTTGCCATCGTTTGCTCAACATTTTCCTGATAAATTTGTCGACTCACAGGTATTTAGACAAATGCGTGAAGAAGCTACTGTGGTGTCTGAAGGATCTCGCATGGCCATCGCCGTACCACGTGATTATACGGCTTCTGATTTAAATGCTGAGCATCGTTTGTGGTATTTTCGCGAGGATATGGGTGTTAATCTTCATCATTGGCATTGGCATTTAGTGTATCCAACCGAAGCGACTGATCGCCGCATAGTGGCTAAGGATCGCCGCGGTGAATTGTTTTATTATATGCATCAACAAACTATTGCCCGTTACAACTTGGAAAGATTTAGCAATAGTTTGCCTCGTGTTGTGCGTTACAATGATTTCCGTCAACCTATAGCCGAGGGATATTTTCCAAAAATGGACTCTATGGTAGCGAGTAGATCGTGGCCCCCACGCTTTGACAATACTAAAATTAGTGACTTAAGGCGTACATCCGATCAAATTAGTATGGATATCGCCACTTTAGAACGCTGGAGAGATCGTATACTTGAGGTCATTCAATTAGGATACGCTATGGATGTAGGTCTTGATAGCGAAACGGCAAGATTCTGTTTTAGTTTAAAACTAATACTTTTTTTGTAGGACAACGGTAATCGTTTGGAACTGAATGAGCAGCGTGGTATAGATATACTGGGAAATATAATAGAATCGTCGATTCTTTCGCCAAATCGAACATTATATGGTGATTTTCATAATATGGCGCACGTGTTCATCTCGTATGCCCATGATCCGGATCATCGTCATTTGGAAACGTTTGGTGTTATGGGTGACGCGGCTACCGCTATGCGTGATCCAGTTTTCTATAGATGGCATGCTTATGTTGATGACATTTTTCAAGAGCACAAGGGTCGTTTGCCTGCCTATACTGTGTCTCAACTTCACTACGAAGGTGTGTTGTTATCTGGAGTGCAAATCAGCAGCGATGGCGGTCAAGCGAATACGCTAACAACGTTTTGGCAACAATCCGATGTAGATTTGTCTCGTGGTATGGATTTCGTACCCCGCGGCAATGTATTCGCTCGATTCACTCACTTACAACACACGCCGTTTACTTACACTATAAACGTAAATAATTTGGGTGCTGTGCAGCGTTTCGGTACGGTGCGTATTTTTTTGGGTCCACGGATGGATGAACGTGGCCAACAAATGGTCTTAAGAGAGCAGCGAAATCTAATGATAGAGTTGGATAAATTTGTAGTGTCATGTAAGTGATTGTGTGGTTATGGGAAAAATTAAATTTGCAAAGCAATAAACTTTTTTCGATCATCTAGTGAATCCTGGCATGAATACCATAAGACGTCGCTCCACCGAATCCAGCGTTACCATACCGTTTGAACGTACTTTCCGTAATTTGGATGAAAATCGCCCCGCTGCTGGCACTCCGCAGGAATTAGAATTCAATTTTTGTGGCTGCGGTTGGCCACAACATATGTTGATTCCAAAGGGTTTGCCAGAAGGTTTGCAATGCGAACTATTTGTTATGGTTTCTAACTATACGGATGATCGGGTAAGTTCGGCTTGTTATATCGACCCGTAATAAGAAGTTTTGGTTTTTTTAATTTTAAATTCATTTCGTAGATTGAACAAGATCTGGTCGGCAATTGTAGTGATGCCTCGTCTTATTGCGGCGTACGAGACCGCCTCTATCCTGATCGTCGCGCAATGGGTTATCCTTTCGATCGCCCGCCACGCCAGGGAGCAGATCGTTTAGTTAACTTCCTCACACCTAATATGAGCGTGGTTAATGTTATCATACGACACGAGAATAGGACCGTTTTACGGTCCAGGAGTTAAATTTTAAATGAGATCGCAATTCGATATAATTACAGTAAACTCGAAATTGAAAAGCTAAAGTGCGAAAATTGACAAATTATGCAAATTAAAGCAAAAAAAGTGTTACTTTTAGTATATGAATATTTTTCATTGTCGAAAGTGATAAGAGTCACTTACTTATCAATTACATTTGAAAAATTTTAATAAAAATTCTTTTGCTCAAATTTCTCTGCTTTTAGTCTGCTTTGAAATCTCATCAGAAAGGTATCATCGTCTGCGTGTAGACGAAGTTTTCGATTTCTTCAGATGAAAATGAGATTAATTTTGATCTTGTCTTTAACCTCTATGCTCTGTAGCGTAAGTTGAATGCGCTGAAAGTAGTAATAAAAATAACAGAAAATAATATAGTGGAAGTGTAAAGTATTTGTATTTTGACAAGATTTATGTTTGTGCAGTTCTTTGTTACAGCAGCCAGCGATTATGATCTTGAAGCCAAAATTTTTGCTGCTAAGGCCAGTGAACGTTATTATAAACTTTATAATAAAATTGCCGAAGAAACTTATTCTTCCTTAAATGAAGATGATTTTGAGATGATATTCACAAAACTTACTACTGTTAAAGTGATTGCTAATGAGCTGGTGGAGATATCTTTAGAAGCTTCCGACTTTGATCTTAATAAGATACAAGATCCAGAAATGAAGAGAGCTTTGCAAAATCTGCGTAAAGTTGGAGAACTTTTTGTTTTGGGTGAAGACTATTTCTCATCAGTTCTTATAAATTTGGCTTCTTTGAAAGAGCTATCCACGGATAAGGACGTTGAACCCTATATGGGTGGCATAAATATGCCCGATCACGATGACAGCCCTATTGCTTATTATCCGGATATTCAAAGAATTTTTGAGAATAGTAACGATCCCGACGAATTGAAATATTACTGGGAAACTTGGAGGGAGAAAAATTTGGTATGGTCCTCCGTAAATTTTTATACCATTGTGGAAGCATTTCGGAAAGCTGCTACAATTTTGGGTAAGTGTTTACTCTAAAAAAGTTTGGACCAACCGGTGCAAGCACCAAGAGCTCGTCTTCTTCTTAACCAGTTAGCTGTTATTGATGGATATAATCGTCATCAAGAAATAGTAGTATTTTGTTTGTTGTGACAAGTATACTCATCAAAACATGTAACTTTTGGGACACAATTTAGGTGAAGTCGGTAACTGTTAGGAGGTTCCAATTTTTGGCTTATTGCTTTAATCAACTCTAATACGTCTCTAAACCCTTTCGTGCTTAGAAGTTAATACTTAACAACGTTTTATATTTCAGAGGTTCCAGTTTTACAGTTTTGGTATCGTTGCTACAATCACAAGGACTTCTTTTCTGAAATGGAAAAAGTTATGCAAGAAATTAGGCCGGCTTATCGACAAATTCACGCGTTTGTTCGGCATGAATTGCACAAAAAATATGGTAATGAAGTATTGGATCCCAAAGGTCCCATACCCGATCATTTGTTTGAGCAAGTTCTAGCTCAAGCTTGGAAAGAAGGCAGTGTTATCGAGACATATTTTCCTTTTAAAGAGTTGCCACCCTATGATGGCTTTGTTAAAGATTTTGATGCTCGAAAAGCGATCGATGAGGTTCAAAGGTTTTATAAATCTCTAGGTTTTCCTGACCTTGACGATCAGTTTCTTAATGAACAGCTGAAAGAACATGATGATACGGCCAATAGCGGTGACTGTCGAGCCGATATTTTTGATCTTACACCAAGAGTGTTTATGAAATATTGTCGTAAAGTCGATTTTCGTAAATTTATGCAAAATCATGGTTATCTTAGTCGAGTGCATTATGCTCAGGAAAAAAAGAATTTGCCCTCTTATGTTTTCAGCTCTTATGACTTAGAATATCCCGTAGGCGAAGCAGTGATATTATCAGCTTGTACACCTAAACATCTGGACGCAATCGGTTTAGCAAAGGATTTCGAATTTACAAATACAACTCTAATGAATCGTCTATTCCGTATGGGTATTCATACTATACTCAACATTCCGATATTCTTTGTGCACACCAAAGTTATGAATGATCTGCTAAATGGTACCGTCGAGATGGACGGTGTCAATAAGCACTATTGGTACTTAATGCAAGAACATGCAGGTGTAGAACCGCCTTCTGATCGATCCCAGGAAGCCATCGATTTTCCATATAGATTCTATTTGGATTTAGAACAAAACTATCAAACTAAGTAAGTTATGAACTTGGAAAAACTTCTGATAAGTAACTTGCTTTTTGCAGGAAATTTGTTTCCGAAGTTCTAGGCTATCAATTTTATAGAGCCTTTTGCAATAAAAGCGGTCAAGCCGATCACTTGCATAATTGCGATTTTTTTGGTAATCTCGCAGTTGGCCACGATCTAAAGTGAGTTAGTTTATTATAACTTATTAAAAGTCAATCCTGATTTGTTTTATACAAATTTACAGAGCCATGATGTCATTGGGATCAAAAGAAAGTTGGCGCGATACTATTGCGAAAATATTACCCGATAATCCCGGTTTGCATGGAGACGCTCTATTAGAATATTACGCTCCCATTATAGATTGGATTAAAGCCTTCAATATAGAGAATAAATTAAAGATTGGTTGGAACGATACTAAGAAAAGTAAGCGATTCATAATTTTACCATCACCTTTCCAAGAAGTAACTTTTTATTTACGTTTATTTTAGAAATCATCTAAATGTAGCAATCAAAAGATGTCCTTCTAATTTTGCATGCTTGTTATTGCACTGTTGCAAGACAGACTACAAATCGATTAGAAAAAGTATTTACTTGATTTAGAAATTATTATTAGATGTCGTAAGAAGTTATTTACGGAACGCCTTAATCAATAAAAAGCGTTAATGTCTATGCACAAGCATACTTGTCACATGCCTGATCGACGATAGTTGAATTTAAGCAACCATTTTCGAGTTGTGGGAGGGGAAAGACCGTAAAGATTTGCGTTAGAAACTTTCTTAAATTCTAGCAAAAAATAACTTTAGAACTAGTGGTCGCAATATACAACAAGTAAGAAAATTATATCGGTTGCCACGGAATTACTTATATATATCACCGTTATCCTATAAAAGATTGAAAAAAGGGAAAAACATAAAGTTTCATGTTCCATAACATTGGGTGAGCGTGGCTGATTTTTGATATTCTCGTAGAATAATTTTGCAGAAATTTATATATCATGTGTCCGTTATAGTTTATGAGCACCAAACAAAAGACACGCCAAGCAAAAGAGTTTCCAGTTTTGGTTGCATATACGTGTGGGAGTTGTAGGCGTGAACGGGAGAGTGTTTACTAGAGATGATACACAGGTGGGCAGAAAGACAGGTGGACGGACGAACAGACAGACATGTTTAGGTGCATTCCGAATTTAAAACTGGTCAAGAAATTATAAAGTTTATGGGGTTTGAATAATGCTTCTGCGCATTACAAAAGTTTAAAAAAAAAATAAATTTATGACACACTATACAATCAAGTAAGCGTGGCCGATTTTTTCCATTTTTGTAGGGGTACTACGGAAGTCCAGAGAATATACGGTCAAATTTCTGTAGATTGATATGTTGTAGTTTACGATTAATGAGCGAAACACCACTTTTTTTATCCCATTTAAAAAGCATGGGTGACACAGTTTACGTAGTATTGTAGGCGTGCTTTTCGACTGATCTAGCACGTTTTCCATACCAATCTGCATGCAAGAAATTCTAATGTTTGTGCAAAATTTAAAATCGTTAGCTTCGCTCTTGCGCACACGAAAATATTTACAACAGATATTGTATAGACGTACAGACAGCCAGGCGGACTTGCTTATATCGTTTCTGAATTTGATATACTTGGTGGAGTCAATGATGCTCCGTTCTGGACGGTTCAAATGTTTTGACAAAATGAATATACCCCTCATCCACGAGTGATGGGTACAAAAACAAATTTTTTTAATTCCAGTTTTGGCATTCTCTCACAGAAACTTATGTATTCATCCACATAATGCAATTGAGCAAATATTGTGATCAGTAATCGGTCGGTTTCTGCCCACACATGTGTTAGTGACGCGTGTTCGTTAAAGATGTCAAATTGATTTTTATTCCTAATTTCAACTTATGTTTTTCTACGTTTATACTTCTGGACTGAATTTTCACTTTACACTAATTTTAATTTCTTTTTATTTTTATGTTATATGGATTTCATTATTACTTTTTCTGCGCGGTTCCTTTTAAAAATATTTGAAGTTTTTTCATTTCGCACGATTTTTTAAAGTCATGGAATATATCATCAAATTTGCTATATGTCGCATATATTTTTTTATTGGATTTTTTGGTTACACGGATTTCTAAGAAACACATCTACCGTGTAAAAAAAGAGTTGGGTGTATTTCTAATTTATTTTCTGTATTGTTTCATTTATTTTTCATGTTAAGTTAAACTATATGTTATTATGAGGGACAACTAAATAACAAGATGGTGACACATTTTGTTTAAAACTCAAACTGGGAGATTCGAAGAACCTTTTTGTGTTTTTGTTATCAATAACAGCAGTAAAGCTGTGAATTAGCAGGCATTTGATTGCTTGCTCCTCCATTCTACATTGTGTTTCTTTTCACAAATTAAGTTTTGCATTGTATTTCTCTTCATTTGTATGGGAAATGATTCTGTTATTAGTTTCTTGATATGGCGTTGCATTCTCTGAAACGTTTGATAAGCGGGCTAATATAGTATTCAGTGCTTTCAAGCGAAACCAGCGCTGTGATATGCACACAGTGAGTGGTTCAATTTTTGAACTAAATGTTAGACCATCTCGTCATTTAGTTGTCTCTGTGTCTTCAAATTCAAGTCTATTATTTTTGCTTAAAGCAATGAAACGAATACGAAAAAACAGCTAACAGAGAGTGAGGAAACAGAAAGCAGAAATAGTTCCCCACTATTTTCACCATCAAATATATTTTCAATGTAAGTTGCAAATGCGAACAAAATGTATACTTCAAACTGAGAATGGTAATTTGGTGAGAGAAGGATCACCGAACGATGAGGGGTATATTCATTTTGTCAAAATGTTTACAACACCCAGAAGAAAGCATCAGAGACGCCACAAAGTATATGTATTCTTGATCAGCATCCAATTCTAAATGGCCGTTTGCGTAATGTCCGCTGTAAACATTCCCTTGGCCGCATAAATGAAGCTATCGCCTTCAAATTTTGTAGAAACATTGGAAGTTCTTGCACGTAGGTCGGCATTGAAAATGGGCCAAATCGGTCGAAGGACAATGGAAGCAACGAAAAATTGGTTTTTTACTCACTACTCATAAACTATAGAATATACATGCACAAAAATCTAAACGCATATTCTATGAGCGAGGTTGTAACAGTTGAGCACAAAAATGGGAAAAATTGCCCACGCCTACCCAATATAATAATATGTCAAAATTTAATTATTTTTTCAATACCTTTATAATGCGAAGAAACAAGCTTCAAAAACCACATAAAGTATATAAATTCTTGGCCAGTTTCAAATCTTGAATGCACCTAAACATGTCGGCCTGTTCATGTGTCCATCTGTCTGTTTGCGCAACTTTGTAGTATTTGCGTTAAATATTCTCTCGTTAGCAAAAGAATGTGGAACTGACCTAAATTTTCATAGGACACGCCGGCAATGTCCACATGCCTACGCGACAAAAACTTTTGTTTTGAAAATAGAAGAAATAAGCTGCGCGCACTCCATATCATAGAGCACCAGAATTTTGGTTTTCTACTTCTTTTGTCGCTTTTAGGATAACCGTGATGGGTATAAAAAATTCGGTCGCGACCGAATTTAATTTTCTTACTTGTTGTTAATTTGTATTTTTGCTTATACTCTTGGGCGACATCAAGCTGTAATAATGCGTACTTTTTACAAAATAAACCAAATGGTTTAAATCTTTGCTGTTTACTTTTATACACGTCAGAGGGTATCTTCACTACAGCATATAAAAGGAACCTTTGTGCATCGATGGTTCCACAAAAGCGGCTGTGGGTTCCACAAAAGTGGCTGAGTTCCACAAAAGCGACTGTGGGTTCCACAAAAGCGGCTGTGTGTTGTACATTAGTGGCTTTAAGTTCCACATTGGAAAAAGAGGAAGAAGATATGTAACTACTTATACAACCGAAACACTGTTTTTTAAACATATGTTTAAACAAATTTCTTTTATTTTTTTTCAAGACTTGGTGAAATCGTTTGCCTATCGTCGTCTATTCGTCTGTCCGTCTGCCAAACTGTGTAATAATTTAATCTTTCAACGAATAAAATATACATAAATAGCGGAATGATTGCGGATATTTGAAATTTTTGACTGTGTTCCATCCCATTATTACATTTCTTAAAAATTTCTACAAGACA
Source organism: Glossina morsitans morsitans (assembly GCA_001077435.1). Taxonomy (NCBI): domain Eukaryota; kingdom Metazoa; phylum Arthropoda; class Insecta; order Diptera; family Glossinidae; genus Glossina; species Glossina morsitans. The sequence goes on from CCAG010007845.1 coordinate 28,029, forward strand.
CAAACCAAATGCCCTTTGCATCTTTTGTATGCCTTTTGCAACTCATAAATCAAAAATCAAAACCTGAATAAACAATATTAAACAGTCCTGAGCACAGCCAGATGAACAGGCGGACATGTTTAGGTTCATTCCAAATTTCAAACCGCCCAAGAATTTGCACACTTTATGGGGTTTTTGAAACTTGTTTTTACGCGTTATGAAGCTATTGAAAAACAATTAGATTTTGATACATTATTTATTTATTTATTTATTTATTCCACTTATACAGAAACTCAACTAAAACAAACAACAGTCGAGCTCAAATGACTCTTAAAGTCAATCTTAAATTAATTATTATTAAAAAAAAACTTAGTATAAGTACAATAAAACAAATAAAAGGAAAAAAGAAAAAAAGAAAAAGAAAAAAAAGCATGTACACAATTAGCACAGAGCCACACCCATAACCGGTACAGAACCTAGTTGCAAATGAACCCCTAAGCCATCGCAAACATGCATAAGCTTGGCAACCGATAATAGTTAACAACAATTAATTTTCGAATCATAGTGACTTTTTAGGATTAAGAGCTAGTTTAAGTACGACATTGGCAAATCTCGTGTATTAAGCAATGTTGCTTTAATGGACTTTAAAGTGCCCGATAATGAAAAAAGGTGATAGGCGTCATTTAGGTTCTTGCACATTACATTATAATATTGGGTAGGTGTTATTGATTTTTTCTATTATTGCACACAAATGCTACAACATCTCCCATAGAAATATGCGTTCAAATTTTTGTGCATATATTTTCTATAGTTTATAAGTAATGAGCAAAAAAACAATTTTACATTACTTTTGAAAAACAGAGATGTTCTCAGTTTACGCAGTGCTGTGGGCGTGTCCTTCAACCGATTTGGCCCATTTTCGATATGAACTTGCGCGCAAGAACTTTCAATGTTTCTGCCAAACTTGAAGTCGCTAGCTTTATTTTCGAGGGGAATGCTTACAACAGACATTAGCAGGTGGACGGATACTCGGAGGAACAAACTGACGGACCGACATGCGTAAATCGATTTAGAATTTGATGCTGATTAAGAATATATATATATATACTTTGTGGGGTCCCTGATGCTTACTTCTTCGAATTGCAAAGGTTTTGACAAAGTCAATGTACCCCTCACCCTTCGGTGATGATTAACGGGCATATGCCAGAAGACTTCTACGATATCAATTGAATCCAGTTCAGCATGCGGTAGTGTTGATAATCTACGCATCTATGAATTACATGGAATGGACTAAAAGAAATTATTATGCACTTTCTGAAAATCCGCCCGCAAGAGAAATATGATACCTAAACCTGAATATAATACTAGGTGTTTGCAAAAATTTTGATCAGCGACTTCTGTAGGTAAAAATTATAAACAAAAGGCAAATACCAGTGTACATAGCAGTTAAATTCGTTGGTTTCGACGTTCAAGTCTGCGCACCGTGGCTTGGCTGGCACGCGGGTCCGCAACGTGGAAGAAGTGAGAAAATGGATCGGTGGGTGAATCGTTGCCAAACCAACATAAGTTCTTTCGACATGATAACGACATGTTGCCAAAAATATTGTAAAATGTTGTAGAAAATGATGGGAACTTAATGTAAGAAAAAGCTGGCTTAGCATTTGGGTCTCGGCATGCCTGCTGAACCGCTCTTCAGATCAGTCGGCGAGCCTTTGGATAGTATCCATGAATTTCAAATATTTTATAGTTTCGACCAATACCTACTTTGATGCTTTGAAAGCCTTCTTTATGAATTGCTAACATGACTATTATCATAAGATGACTACGAGCATTGCGGTTTGTTAAACTTTTGAAAGGCTACAGTTATGTATGTCGGTTTTATTTTAGTGCATTAATGATTATTTGTTCTATGCTTCCAAAATATTATTGTCCGCCAAACCTTCATTTGTGGCTTCGTCATGTCTATGTTGCGATGGAATAAGTGTGGTGGGTGGGTAAAGATGTCTCAAAAATGTAAGTAGTAACACCATGTAAAAACAGAGAAGTTAAAGTATACAGTGCGGTTCAAGAAAAGCCACATTCATTCCTTAAGAGATTCAATCTCAGCCAAAAATAATTATCTTGCTTTAGTTAATCTCATGAAGTTTTATAAATGGAGAAAAGCGAGTTTCAGCTCAGAATCGACATGACATGTTTTAGTTGCACGGTTTTATTTAGAATGGTATGTATAACCGTACGCTATAAACGTACTGATACCCCTGACGAGCGATGTAAAAACACCTTAAATTTCTAATCTATTTCGGTTACCACGATTTTAAAATCGTTGAAGTATTTTTCATTTCGGTTTTGCTGCAAAAAAAAATACTAACGACTTTTTCGTACCATATTGACGTACGGTGTTATTTAGTCGATTTGATGACATATTTCTACAAATGATTTTCGTTTCCTATTCAATTAAAAATAAAATTTTACCCCTGTCTTCTGACTTATCTCCGCTAATTCTTAGTGCAGAAAGACAATATTTCACATATGTTCTCTCTCTCTCAACCTATCTCTTTCCACGTCGAATCTTATAAGAAATTTGTTGTTTTGTTTCTTGATCTCAACATATGTGTTTTAACACTGCTTTGATTAAACGGGGAGCACGCGACTTCATTAAAACTAAAAATAATTTTTATAATCAATAAAGAAAGCAAACACTAGTACATAGGGGGGTGAGCCGGAACTATAAGGATTGTATAGCTAAGCACGTACATTGCATGTTCTATTTTTATAATGACTCGTCGTGTCGCAACAAAGCAAAAGTGTTCTAATGATATTTTTGAGCATTTTAGTTAACTAAATCGTAAAACACCGGATTCTCTCTGTCTCTCTTTAACATATAAACTTGAAAATAGCACTTTAGTTACATTCTCCTTATTATGGAAGTAGGACGTGCGCAACCGGTTTCTGCCGCCTGCTCTAGACCACCAACATACGAGCAATCATGGTGTGGTCCCTAAGTAGATATCTTAACGCAGTTTTGAATAACTTTTTCTTTTTTTTTGCATCAATTTCTAGCGGTTTCAAGCAAAACAGCTTTTGTACTTCATTTTTCAATGATGCTCTTAAAGATCCCGTTTTAATTTTCATCACAATTGCTGTAGTAATCGGCTCATTTAGTTTACTTAGCGGTCTATTTCTATTGTGTTTGGTTTCCAAGACAATACAGGACGAAACCAGTGAAGCCATACTTTTAATCGGTAAGTAACCTAATGTCATAACCAAAATAATCCAACGGATGTACTCTAAAGAAATCGAAAATTTGTAATGCAGGCATTGGAGTTTTCATATCGTGCATAGCTGGTATTTCTTGGAAATTAACGAATAAGCGACAAATGTCTCAGTTTATTGATTCTATCGAAGCGGAAAGTTTGTAATTTAATGATAGCGAAATATTTTAGACTTTAAGAATTTTATTTAAATTAAATTAATTGTAATTTACTTAGAACGACTAGGAGAAATCTTTCTTAAGCAATTGTTTAAGTTTAACTCTTAATCATTTCTAATACAAAATATACATAAAAAAACAAATGCCTTTAAATGCAGTCTTTGAAAAAGTCCTAATTTCTTCCCTTTCTTCTTTTATATCCGTCACCGGAGAATGACGCATGCAACGCTCAGAAGTAGAAAGCTTCAGAGAACCCATCTGATCATTTGTACAATGGCCGAAAACTTCAAATGATTAAAAAAGTTCTAATAATAGGCCTGCCTCCGTAAAACTATTGACCGCGGCAAGGATCTTTCCGGAAAGTCATACAAACACTATACATGTTTCAATTACACTTCCTCTCACTCGCTTCTCTCTCCCTTCCTCTTCCTCTGATTTTCCTTTCCCTTCTTTCTCTCTTCCATTCCCTTTCTCCAGCCATTTCTTTCGACCCTTCAAATTCGTTCTATTTTATTGTGTACTTGATTGCTACGCTGGGTATGCAAGATTCGACAGATCGGAAGAGCGTCGTGTAGGG